>WWNC01000040.1:8000000-8017500 GCA_011125475.1 Melanerpes aurifrons
AGTATGACTGTCTTAGCTGTAATGAACTGTAGAAGGAGACAGTTTCTCAGATGAGACTTAGCCCAACTGGGACTGTAAAGATAAGAAATGTGATCTGCAATGAATTAGAAGGTCAGTTAATATACATGAAGTGCTTGTGTGATATGTTCTCATTGATCTACCCTCTGTGAAGTTCACGTCACTTTGTTCTGGACAGTTGAGTGCTTGTTTCTAATCTCAGCTCATTCTGTGGTAAAGCAAATCCCAAATCTGATGGAATCAGCCTTCCTGAAGCTATCTTGCAGAAGGGAACCCTTGGGTTACATAGCTAAATCATAACTGCCTCTGTTATTACTGTTCCTTGTTGAAAGGAATTGGCTGGAACACAAGGTGAAGTAGGTGGGATTTGGTCTTAGGTGAAGGCTCTGAGGAGGTCTTATTATGGCCTTCCAGTATCTTAAGGGGGCTACAAGAAAGCTGGGGAGGAACTTTTTAGGGTGTCAGGTAGTGATAGGACTGGGGGAGAGTGGGGAAAAAAAAATAGAAATGGGTAGATGGAGATGAGATGTTAGGAAGAAGTTCTTACCCATGAGGGTGGTGAGACACTGGAACAGGTTGCCCAGGGATGAGGTAGAAGCCTCATCCCTGGATGTTTTTAAGGCCAGGCTGGGTTTGTGGATTCTATGTTACAGGTTTTCAGACTTTTGGTAGTGTGAAGCAGTTACCCTTAAAATCCTATGGTCAGCCCAACTCAATGCAGTTCCATGACTGTGCAGAGCACACATCTATGGCGTCTCAATTCCTATTGTCCCCACAAAAACTTCACTTTCAACTAGGGAGCCACAGAAGCAGAAATTTATATTTGGATGTCCTTTTGGCTCTGGAATTGAAACTTGTACTAGTGCACAGACATAAGCCTGAGTCATTGAATTGGTTCAGTCACAAGGGCTTCAATCACTGGGGCTTCACCAGAGCAGCCTAGAACACATATATGTATTTTTCCAGCTGAACTTCAGAGCTGCATGCCACCTTTGTAATAACAACCAGATGTTCTCAGTACCAAAGTGAGGTTACAGCATTTGCAGGTTTGTCACTGTGAACAGATAATTGTTTGGGGGTTTTTCCCTCCCAGATTTGTAGCTCACTTGCCCCTTGTCGTATGAATTGTGTAGTGTCTGAACAACAGTAAGGAACTGTAATCCCTTTCAAAAACCTCACCAACCTATATTATTTCCTTATTTCATTCTATTAGCTTCACTTTAGCTACCATTCCTTTTTTGGGATCCAATCAACCTTCTTTTCCAGCGCTGTTCAGACTCTTTATAAGTTTAAATAACCATTGAACTATCATTATGGTCATAAGATCTATACCCGTCAGGAAAAGCATCTATCTTAATATTAAATCCCTGAACTTGATTAGCAAGGATCTAGGAAAAGTGGAGACAGGTTGGTGTCAGTAGTTTGGTCTGAAACTTCTTTTTACTTGCTTTTCTCAACATAAGATGCATGATAATTGTCAGTGGCAATTGTGTTACTCAATGATTTATTGAACATGGTTAGACCACTTGTCTAAGAAAGGCATCATCTTCAGTAGAAGGGCAAAACCTCTTGTCTGTTACCAGTTAAAGTAGGATTCTTTAAAGGCCTGAAAACATCTATCTATTTATTATGATTTTGTTTTAATTCTAGAGCTTCCTGCAATTGCTTAGACCTTTGTCTTTTAAGTACCCTGTCTAAGCAATTTGCAGGGAATTTGCTGTTTCCAGGATGCAACATTGTAAATCTGGCAAGTTGTAAAGAGTGCAAGAATAACTTAAACTGCTCAAATGTTCTTGATTCTGTGATTTACATTCTGACCCCATGTTCAAAGGCGAGATAACTGTGCAAAGGTAATCTCAGTTCTATATCTATGGCTCACATACTGGAGCCAAAAATAGTTGGGAGGTTTTTTGACTACTCTCTCACATGCTGTGATTCACAGAAACCTGTCAGGAAAAATGGAAGATTCAGAGCTAAACCTGCATCATATGACAGAGCAATTTCAGTTACAATAATTTTCAACCATCTGATTAGAAAATGAGGGATTTGAAGTCAAAATTGCTCAGCTGGCAATGCATTGGTGGGAAAAAATGGGCCATAATGATTTTATAGAAGCTCTTTTTGATGCTTGTAACATCATAGAGTGGTATAGACAGTTGCCTGAGGCCAAACTCAGTAAGCAGTCCAACAAACAGCCCTAAAACTGTGTTGCTGGGATTTGTGATAGTGAAAACACGTACACTAAATATCAATTTGGGGTAGAGGGAGGCTTGTAGTAATTGTATTGAATTCCCTCTCAAAAGAGAAGCTAATGAAGCGGCAGTAGAGACAGAACTGTGGTTAAAAATTAAGATATATATTAAAGAAATTCAGCTTTGATAAAAATTAGGGTTTACTATTAAAGAATTTCAAATGGATGTGTGCTTATACTTATTATGTTACAAGACTCAGTGTTGTCTCTTGTTAGATTCATCTATGTACTTTTTAAGAGAGATTTTTTGAGCACCAATCAGAACCTTCACTGAATCTAGGAGTGGGGATTTGTAGCAAAGATTTGTGTTTTGTTGTGGTCAGGACGTGCTTGAGGTCACAAGGGATGATTTCTATCATAGTCTGGAGGATAAAAGCAGTTCCAACAACAGTGGATTCACTGTATCACTAAAGATCCTGTCACAGCACTTTGGTTTATCTACATGGCAAGAGAGAAGCTGATTTGGAACTCGTTCTTAACTCCAACTCCAAAACAGGCTCCTAGTAGCCTTCCAGGAAGAGTTCTATGCCCAAATGACACGAACAACAGGTCTTTGTGTGTTGGGAGCTGAGTTCTTAGCCCAGTGCAGCACAACTGTCTCCCTCTTCTCAATGACAGGAGCAGAGATTATGATAAATGGCACTATAGCCATTTTCTGCTCTTTCTGTCCATTTTGAACATGAACTAAGATGTAAGTGTTGATTGCTGCAGCTAGGAATAATAATAAGGTACTGGGACCATACTTTTTGCGAGGTTGCTTGATTAAGTTAGAGCAACTTTGGTTATACCCATTCCTGCAATGCAAAATAACAAAACAAACCCATGGGTATGCAAGAGGTTATTTCAACTCAAATAATTTTTGTACAAAATAAACATGAAGACCAGAATATAATTCTGCACTTTGATTATTTGAGGAACCTCTTTGCCTGCTAAAGGGAGAGGGGAAAATCCTCCATGATATTCTGTTAATATTCATTCATGGAAAGTGATAACCTGTGTAGATGAATGATTCATCTGTCAGACTTTCTAGCACTGCTGGTAGTTAGATCACAACAGGTTTGTTAGTTGAGGCTTGCATGTGTGGCACATGGAGTTCAAAACTGTCTAGTCATCCACCAGGATTATGCACATCCACAGTCTTTAAGCATTTCCAGTCAGCCAAAATTTTCTATTATCAGAAATCAGTTAGCTGCATGATTTGCTCAGGTTGATTTCCAGTAACTTAAATTTCCCAGCAAAATGTGTCCCTAAGAGAAATGAATGGTTAAATTAGCTGAAATAGCACTTTTGAGAAACAGAACAGGTGTGATTTGAATACACATTTTAGATGTGAATAGCTGGGCAGACTTGTGCTATGTTAATAGAAATAATTATTTGGATCTTATTTACATTTGTTTCATTTGCCTTTGGGTTTTTAACTGGAACATCCCACCCCCTTTGTTAAGGTATATTGCTTTTTTATGAAGTAAGAGTGGTCAAAAGCTGTTATTCCTCTGATTATGTCAGAGGTTGAAGTGGCTGCAAACCATTTTGCATGTCAGTGAGCATAGGGATGTTTCAGTGCTGGTGAATAGTGGTTTACCAAGCACATCATCTTTTCAGTGGGCAGTGGTACAGAGCAGTCAAATAAAAATTAAAGAACTTTGCTGTTCTGGAAGTTTGGGGATTGACCAGGAAACTTGATAAGATAGTAGGTTTCATGTAGGTAGTGGGCAAAATGGGACCAAAAAAAAGGATACTTTAGACAAAAAAAGATTACTTTTTTCTTTTAAATCATCATCAAGTTCTTCACAGAGTGATTGGCCATTGGAATGTGCTGCCCAGGGAGGTGGTGGAGTCACCATCACTGGAGGTCTTTCGGAAGAGACTGGATGGGGTGCTTGGCGCCATGGTTTAGTTGATTAGATAGTGTTGGGTGATGGGTTGGACTTGATCTCAAAGGTCTCTTCCAATCTGGTCTATTCTATAATCTACAAATAAGCATCTCAGGATGGTTTGCCTAACTGCTACAAATGACAAGTTGTTCATAGGTCCTAATCCAATCTGGCTGTGAGATAAGAACCTGCTTCAGTAGAAGGTCCTGTATGAGCAGATTTTGCTTGTGCCAGTGTATTTGAACAAAGATCTGCAGTGATAGTTCCCTCTGTTAGATGGCTGAGCTAGGCTTTGATAGAGATAACAATGGGAGTTCAGATGGGTGCTGTAGATCAGACAATTAAGGAGTCAGAAGATTGGCTGGAAGTCTTTATTCTTTTTCCACTAAGAACTGAAAATTCATCATGACTTCACTTAGATAATAATGGATTTTTAGATTAATTGCAAATATCCAAATGAGTCCAAAATCCAAGCTTAGCCAATATGTAGTAAAGACTTTTCATGAGCATTCATCATTTAACTTTGATGGCTTTGTTTTTTATTTTAAACTTGATCTATGCTAAGCTTTGTGCAGCTAAAGAAAGTCATCCTTAGAGTACTTAACAGAAGGTCAGGACCATGGTGCCTGTTTCATGATGAGGTCTACCTTCATTTCTTTGGATCATCGTTTAGCTACTGTAGAACAGGAAAACTCTGTCCCCACTCCACTATCTATGCAGCTTCACTGTTTTCAGCAGAAACTTGGCTTTTAAGTAGTTAATGCCCCCCACTTTCTTTAATATGTTGCATGTTGTGTTTATCTAGCCATAATTGTCTTTGTAGGAAAAGTAAATTTAAAAGTACAAAGGGTTCCTGAAATGAAGCTGAAAGGTTTTACTCTGTTGCAAAGATCACCACTTACAGTTACCCTTATGCAGAATCATGAACTGATATTCAGTTCCCTTCTTATCATTCCTAAGAGCTCGTCACACTTCAGTTTCCACAAATGCAATTGTTTTGGTGCAATAAGGTTTAGAGAACCACTGTTGCATAGTGATATTCTTCTGCAGTGGACAAGGCAATACTTGTATTTTAAAAGCATACTGGAGTACCAAACCTGTCACAAAGAAGGGGAAATGTTATAATTTGGATGGTTTTGCTTTGGTTTTTAATCCAACATAAAATTTCAGTGACACCCCCCACATACACTTAACACAATTGCAGAAGATATGGGTTTTTGTTTATCAAGTAATGGATCTCAAATGCAGTAGTGATTTAAGCTGCAGCCCTGTAACAGGATTGAATCCATCTGAATTGTAAACTTGGAGAGTGCCAGCTGTCTCAGAAAGCTGTTTGCAGCACAGCATGCAGTTCCCCACACCAAGATCCCAAAGACCAAAAATTGTGCTGTTGATTTAACCAATGAAATCTAAACATCAGGGTTGTCACAGAAGGTGACAAAACTGTCATTCATCTCTAGATGAATTCTTAAGGGATTTGTAAGTAGAAAAATAAGTTAGGTGGATGTAGAAAAACTGGTTAGAAGTTAGTGTCCATTCAATATGGATATTTCAGTGGCAAACTTTTTATTGCTTGCTACTTGTAATTAAAGAGGAAAGGTTGTGCCCAAGTCAAATTTAACGTGTAAATGTATTTTCTCTCATGTTGAATGTTATTAGAGCTCTAACATAACCCTTGCAATGCACAGCACTAGTGTATACCCATGGGGAATCTAGAGGCTATCCCATACCTGCTTGTTCTTCCTTACCAACTGAAATGGGATAAGCTGTGAAGCTGTGTCTGCATTGAATGATAGCAAAATGGTTTTACCGTGAACTGATGAATGGTGTTGTGGTCTTGACATTGTGGCTGATATAAGTCTAGTTATTGTTCTTTATATAATTTGTTTTCTATGGAGTTTTTTATTATTTTTTTCCTATGTTCCTTATGTTGTGCTCCTGAAAACAGTCACACTTGCCACCTGAGCGTGGCTATTACCTTCCCTTAGTGATTTAATCACATAGGTGTTTGTATCAGACCACTTGGTCTGAGTATTTTAATGTATTTAAAACCCATAAATAATTTAATCATACAACAGATACTGCTTGGTACTTGCCTATAGGTTTTGTGTATTGTAATGTTATTGACTGACTATTCATCACAGATAACCATTACCTGGATTAATGCAGCAATCACAGAATTGCCAAGGTTGGAAGAGCCCTCAAAGATTGAGTCCAACCTGTCACCACAGACCTCATGACTAAACCATGGCACCAAGTGCCATGTCCAATCCCCTCTTGAACACCTCCAGGGATGGGGACTCCACCACCTCCCTGGGCAGCACATTCCAATGGCTAACTCCTCTTTCTGCGAAGAACTTTCTCCTCACCTCCAGCCTAAACCTCCCCTGGTGCAGCTTGAGACTGTGTCCTCTTGTTCTGGTGCTGGTTGCCTGGGACAAGAGACCAAGCCCCACCTGGCTACAACCTCCTTTCAGGTAGTTGTAGAGAACAATGAGATCTTCTCTGGATGCCTCTTCCCTGGGGATGTTCAGGGCCAGGTTGGATGAGGTTATGAGCAGCTGAGTCTAGTTAAGAGGTCCCTGTCCATGGCAGGAGTGGTTGGAGTAGATGATCTCTGAGGTTCTTTCCAACTTGAGCCATTTTAGGATCCTAGGAAGAGAACCAGTATGGTGATCAGATTTACATGACCAGTACAGCATGTGTGGTGTGATGAGATTATTTTTGGTGTGTGTTAATATTGGAGGTCATGCCACTACTATGCTACCTTCATTCTTGATCAGTGATGTAAAAATAATACTCGTTTGGGAAAAGAGATTTCTGGAGTTTTATTGACATGAGGTTTTCCATGATATTTTCATCTTGGCTTTGGAGTCTCAAGACTAAGACAATGCTGTCTTCCATAACAGCAATGAAAACACCTGGCAGATTATTTGTAATTCTAATCAGTTTTTAAACTATTGGCCTTCATTACACAGCCCACAGAGTGCTTGTGGCCCACAACATGTATAATTGTAACCCACCATAAATTAGTAGCATGGCCTCTATAATTCAGTGTTGCAGAAGCTCTTGTTTATCCAAAAGAACATTGTTCTTGTGAAAAGATGAGTCACTTCTAATATGTATACTAATTACTGAAAATTATTGTATGACAATTGAATGTCCTCAGCCAGTCATAACAAAGAAATACTGTCAAGTTGTCAGCTCATAAACTACTCCTTGGAGCTGAGGCACTGGCAGGAAGTGAGCTGATGGTTTGAATAGGTTGAGTTTCTCTAAAGCTGTGGGTTTAGTTTGGCAGTTCCTTGTTCTGACCTAGTGAATTGGGTTTGAAAATGACTGTGGGTGGTAAGAGCTTCTGCTAATTTTAAGGAATTGCCGTGATTGTCCCGAGTAAATACTGGAAGATAACACTAACTTTTCTCTTATAAGCACTGTCAGTAAGAACTGAAAAGGTTGTCAGCTGTCCCTTGTGGCAGATTTTCTTCAGTTTCAGAGATTTCTCAGGTTTTACAATTCCTCCCTTCAGCACAAGATATTTTTGGCTGCATCAGGGCTAATGATTAAATACTTCTGCTCTACATATGTATGCATGACCACTCTGCTGTCACAGATGGGCCAAAGTACTTCAGAGTGTAAACTGATGTATTCTTTTGTGATTGATGTCAGTCAGGTAGGGGTTTCTCTGTTGAATGCACTAAACATTTGCATATGTAATTAAGATGAAATATTGATTTCTAATAGTGCACATTCACTAGCCCTGAGGTATGAGGTCTGACTTTTGACCATTGTGAATGCATGTCTGGTGATAGGATAGGAGACCAACTGTGAGCCTGCTGGGAGTTACAGTAGGGGGGAGTTGCCTGACAGATGTGGGGATGTGGGCTGAGGTAAGGAGCATATGAAGCAAGAATCAGTGAGGTGTTGTGTTGCCAGAAAGAAACCAAAACATCTTTGTGGTTAAGGAGGAGGATGAAACTCCCCAGACTGAGACTCATAGACTCATTGAGGTTTAGAAAGACCTTAAGAGGTCTGTAGTCCAAGCCTCTGCACAAAACACTTGGAACACTGAATTCAGACCACATTCCTTCTCCATTGACACTTTTTTCCCCTGCATCTTTATAAATGTCAGTTAAAAACTCTGCCACAGGGCAATGCCCTTTAGTAGGGTTGAGTCTAAACCACCCCCAGGGTTGCTAACTGGATCAGTTAATTCTTATTTACTTACATTGTCATGTAGCTGAATGGATCTGAGGTGCTGGAAAATTAACTGGGAGTAGCACAGATAAGCCAAAGGCTGATGTGAGCATTATATAGGCACTTGCATGTTATGCTGGGTCCAGCTCCAAAGCAAATTAAAATAATGGCTTCCTGATTTCCCTTTTTGTTGTGTTATTTGTTTTTTGTTACTAGTTGATAAAGGTCAATGCTATTGCCAGTATGCACCAGGGGAGGCTCAGACTGGATATTAGGAGGAAATTCTACACAGAGTGCCCACTGGACTGGGCTGCCTGGGGAGGTGATGCAGTCACCATCACTGGAAGTGTTTAGGAGGAGACTGGATGGAGTGCTTGGTTGCATGGTTTGAGCAGGTGGTGTTAGGTGATAGGTTGGACATGATCTTGAAGATCTCTTCCAGCCTGGTTTATTCTATTCTATGAGCTCACACATGTTTTTACAGTTTAGAACTTTAAGTTTTCTCAGGCTTTTAATAAATGTTGATGTTGACTTCCTGAGGTTTTGTTTATGTTGTCCAGTATTTAGAATAATTAGTATTTTGTATTAAGCTTAGACAGATATGTAAAGTGAGACAACCTTGTGAAAGCAAAACAAAAGCACAAATGACATTTAGTGGGAAAACCATGAAAGGGAATTGTCTTTAATTAGTTCACAGTTGGAGATTTCTTCATACTGCTTATTTTAGTTAAGTCTTTCATTGAGGAGAAAAGAACTATTTAACTTTCAGGATCCTTGGAGGGGTGAGGATCTTGAAACACCATGTATGCCTTCCAAAGTGCTATTTTACTTTTTCTTATGAAACCACATTATACTACCTATAAACTCATCAATTTTTGTGTTTTAATCTATAGAGGTTACTGTTTGGATTGAAATGGATTTTCATTATCTTCAAAATGGTGCTACAGGAGAGAATTTTGATCACCCTGCTTTTACACTGAGAAGCAAAGGTTCTTATAGCACTGAAACCTGTGCTCTTGTCTTGGCCATTTTTGTTTCTAGCTCAGCAGATTCTAAGACACCCTTTGTTAAGATCAGATCTGCCTTTCATGTCTAACAAAGAGAATGTCAGTATCTAAACAGCTGAAGATACTTTAGCCCAAAATTTTGAGGAATTCTGCTTTATACAAACTCAAGCCCATGACCTCATCCAAACATTGAACATTTAGAATGGAATTAACCAGGTTGGAAGAGACCTTTGAGATCGAGTCCAACCTATCATCCAACACCATCTAATCAACTAAACCATGGCACCAAGCACCCCATTCAGTCTCTTCTCAAACACTTCCAGTGACAATGACTCTGCCACCTCCCTGGGCAGCCCATTCCAGTGGGCAATCATTTGTTTCCAGGTAGCTATCTTGCCACATCCGTGTATTCAACAGCGAGAAACTTAGAAGTTACAACCACTGCTTATTTCTTCCCATGGTAAGGAGAGGAATTTCTGTCGCTTTGCTTTTAATCTGCTCCCAGATTTGCCTGTACAATAATGCATTTTTGTTTATTTTCATGAGAAACGTGTATTTTGCTCTGCTGGTAAATTTAGAAGGGCATTATAGAGCAATGTCCTTGGACATTGTAGAGAAAAAATTGACTCAAGTGTTTCATATGAGTTGAAATTCTGAAGAATAACACAATTTGATAAATAAGGCATTATTAGTAGTATTGCTTTGTCAATGAGGGACTGGCAAGTGTGGTATGTGTTGTTGGGATCCATTTTTACATCCCATAGTATTCTCTTTGATACTTCAAAAATATAATTCAGACTTAATATCTAGTGCATTAAAATTGCAATCCAGAACTTGTTAGAAGGTATTCTTTCATGTTGCTGGCTAGTATCTAATTTTTAAGTTTAATTTTCAGTTCACAGTACTCAGGATGTAGATGGAAAGGAAGGTGAAGAGAAAAGATGGATAATAATAGTCATTAATTTTGTCACTAAACAATGAGGCATAGCCTCCCGGTTTTTATCGCTGTCAAGAAAGAATATTAGTATTAAACCTTGCCTTCATATGTATACTGTGTTTCCATATTCATTTGTATCAAAAATAGGACCAAAACTGGTTTACAAAGAGAAAGCTGAAGACCAATAAAACTCTTGTTAAGATAGTTGGAGCTTCTTATCTAGAACCGTAGGTACCAGATACACATTTATCTTTATTAGCAATATTTCCTACTGTTATGGGATCCCTAAGATCATCACTTCAAACTTGCAAACCATCCCTGGTGGTCTTCTCTGAATGAACAAGCATTATTTTATTTTTTCAATTTGTTTGTTTTCAAAAGAATAACCAGTCTCAAAAAATATTTGAAGAATGATTAGAGACAACAGCAAGATTGAAATCCATGTCATAAAGTACCATGAACCGTTGGAGTGAGTCCAGAGGAGGGCCGCAAGGATGATGCAAGGGCTGGAGCACCTCTACTATGAGGACAGGCTGAGAGAGCTGGGGGTGCTCAGCCCTAGAGCAGGGAAGAATCCAGGAGACCTTATCATTGCCTTCCAATACCTGAAGGAATGGGAAGGCTATTTGAGCATATGATTAGAATAGAATAAACCAGAGTAGAATACAACCAGGTTGGAAGAGACCTTCAAGATCATAGTGTCCAACCCATCAACCAATCCAACCCGCCTAAACAACTAAACCATGGCACCGAGCACCCCATCAAGTTTCCTCCTGAACACCTCCAATGATGGTGACTCCACCACCTCCCTGGGCAGCCCATTCCAATGGGCAATCACTCTCTCTGTATGGAACTTCCTGAAGAGGGACTTTTCATAAAGGTGTCTAGCGATAGGGCAAGGGGAAATGGTTTTAAACTGACGGAGAGTAGGTTTAGGCCAGATCTTAGGAAGTAGTTCTTCAGTATAAGTGTGTCCAGACTGGGATAGATTGCCCAGAAAGGTTGTGGATGGCTCTTCCCTGGTGGAGTTCAAGGTCAGGTTGGATGCATCTTGAGCAATCAAGTCACTTACTAAGAAGCAGGAAGTATTTGTGACTCTAGGTATGGTAGGAAATACTAAAGCAAGTGACAGTGTAGTAGTCATCTTCTGTAGAAAAGATGCCCAGCATTTTCTCTTGGGTTCTCCACACTTACTATGCATGTAGTAGTCTGCTCTGCAGGACCTCAGAACATTTCTTCATGGAGAAACTGGCTTGCAAGTATATTATACTGTAAGAAGTGGAACAAAAGTCAGGAAGAAGGGTCTTTTGAATGCTGTGTTTTAAACAGCAAAGAAAGCCTGTAGTGCAGAACAGACACGTGGCCAAAATAAAAGGGGAGGATGATTGTTACCAGCCAGGAGGAGTCAGGGAAGTGGAGCCTTTCATTGTGAGTGGAATCTAGAATAAACCTTCAGAACCTTTCCTTTGTTTTAAGTTCACAGAATAAAACAATCTAATGATAAGAAATAAACCGGTAGCCCATGTCTGAAACTGAAATCTCTGCTGGGATGAACTGGGTGTCCCAATGTGTCTTGATCATAATTTCAAAATGTTTTAAGTTTTTCTAAACATGGAGAACTCTACTTCTGAAGTTCTTTCTTCCTTATCCTTCACTATTGCTATGTCTTTCTGGAAAAGGTTGGTATGTGAAAATTTCAAGACGGGTCTTAGTTGAAGGCCACTGCTTAGGAAGTAGATTGTTCTCATCCTCTGGATATGGGACTGGTTTTAAGCAGTTTCTTTTTGAGGTGCTAAGCACTGGAAATGTGTATTCTTGAGGAACTTAACCAGAAATCATGAACATCCACATCTTTTCTTGCAGTTATGGTGACTATCAGCCTTCACTTTTTGTGTAGAAGTGGGCTCTACTCTCTCTGGTCCTGTCATCTTTTAAAAGTAATGATCTGTGGTGTCCAGGTGAAAATATCTTCCATGCAGGTACAAACACAAATGCTTATTGATCTTCTGAAGATTCTTAATTAAAGGAATTAACCAAATAATTGTCATTGTGTTGCCTAGAAGGTATTGCTAAGCTTTGTGGTGGCTTGCTTTTTCAATTTAAAAGGACAGAAGTACATCTCATTTTATCTACTACCCTGTAAAGCAATTGTTTTGAGGAAGGAGTCACCATCACTGGAGGTGTTTAGGAAGAGACTAGATGGGGTGCTTGGTGCCATGGTTTAGTTGATTTGACGGTGTTGGGTGATAGGTTGGACTCCATGATCTCAAAGGTCTCTTCCAACCTGGTCTGGTCTGTTCATGTTTAGCTTTGCTTCCTCCAGTCTGTGAAAACAAAAATCAAATCCTGAATTAATCTTTTCTGCAGTATGACTTTTATTAAAAGTTTGAGCACTTGAAATACATTTTATTGATATATTAACTTTTTTCCCTATTTGCATTCTCCTACTACTGTTAGTGTTCAGATATGTTCCACCTATAATGTTCATCACACAGAATCACAAAGGTTGGAAGAGATCTCAAAGATCAAGTCCAACCCATCACCACAGGCCTCATTCAACCTACTCTCTAGAGTCTTTGAAATGCATCCCAGAAAAGCTAGCAGTCACCCTTGCTAATCATCTCTTGTGATTAGCACCTGAACTAAAGCAGCTATAAAACTAGCCATTGCATTAGGAGTGAAAAAGTATTCTGTGTTTGTATTTGAACTAGCTGGAGTTAAGAATGTATGACTAAGGTTCTATAGCTTAAACACTGACTAGTTTTTGATTGTTTTCCTGAATTGACACTCCAAATCCTAACACATCATTAATGTTCCTCCAGCCTGCTAATTATGCTGTAGGATTTTTTTTACAATACTGTATAACCCTATGGAAAAAAAAGTAATTGATACCATAGAAAACATTTTTTGTGTGTAGTGAATACATTATCATATAGAATTTTTTTGTAATAGGACCTTATCCAAATTATAGTCTTAACAGATGGGATCTTGTTGGGGTTCCACATATTTAGTTATTTAGGACTTTAGTAAACAGTGATTTTATCCAGGCTGTGATTGGAACAGATGTGATCTTATCAGGGTTCCACTTTTTTTCAGGAGCATAAAATTGCCATGATTTGCTGTACAGTGCTACAGTTTACTTTTTTTTTTGTGCTTTTAGAACCAGAGTCCTTTTTAGTCAGAATTTGCCCTTGGGTCCTAAAAACATCATAATAGGGAGTTAATGTTTTATTCTCTATTAATCCCATTAAATCCTTTTAATATTAGAGCATGTGTTGCTTTATAGCATTAACTAGTGTCTTGCACTCAACAGTATTTTCACAGTTTATGACACTGCTTAGGGCATTAACAAACAGCTGTTTGAATTAAATGAGCAGTTAAGGACCCTGTTCATTAACTCAAAAGTTTCATGTATTTTTAATTCCTTAAATCTAATGGTATTATCACCCTCCACAAAATCTATCTTTGATTATAATTTGCTGTGACCAGTATCAGTTTGGGTGAGATGTGGGAGATGATTTTTTTGTCTGTGGTGAACATCTCCAGTGAATCTCAACTGTCTCCTAACAGTTTTAATCTTTTGGGATATAAAACTTTTTCAAGTTGTTTACAGCAGTTGTGTTAAGATTTCTTCCAATTTTGTTTACTGATGACTTCATTTAGCTAATGTAAAGAGGCAGTTGGAACAGAATTATTTGCATTTGGAATGGTGCTATCAAAGGTTTCTGACTGACTCATTTGAGGGGGGAAAAAAAATAGAAAGAGAAAATTGTATTTGGACAGTGACAGAGTGTCTAATGGAGTCCTATGTATCAAGTGTATGTAGGCATTTCACACACACAAGAGTTAGATTTATAAGTATTATAGAGTGTAAGTGGATTAACTTCTCATTTTAACATGGATTCTATTATGAGACAACAAACATGTTTTGAGCTGAGCGAATTTCTTGTTGTATAGCTTCAACTTGGGGGGGAACCCCAAAACCATTTTATTATAAATGTTTGTGGTGCATGTAGAGTTGAAGATAAACATTGCTTTAATACGTGTTTGTAGTGTGTTTTAATATTAGGTGTTAAATGCTTTAACATTAACACCTAAGCTCAAATCCTATGTTTGTTGTGTACTTTAGCATTAACACTTGGAATCGTAGAATCAACCAGGTTGGAAAAGAACTCAGAGATCACAAAGTCTAACCTGTTAGGTATTAGCTAACATCTACTGACAACTAAACCATGGCTCCAAGTGCCACTTCCAGTCTTCCTTTGAACACCTCCAGGGACAGGGACTCCACCACCTCCCTGGGCAGCACATCCCAATGGCAAATTATTTTTTCTGGGAAGAACTTTCTGCTCAAGTTCTACACATTCTACACATATAATAGGATTGCTTATTTCCTCTAATTCCAACACATGCCCAGATGTCCATAGGAGTTGATACAGTTTGTCAACCTTTTTGCTCTCTTTTAATTCTTTTGTATGCTCCTGATTGTCTATCCTCATGAAACCAAACATTTTTAATGAGGCTTTCCCTGAAAATAAAATAGTTCAAACGTGTACCTCTTCACACTAGGTTTTCATACTCCAGAATCACCAAGGTTGGAAGAGACCTCAAAGATCATCAACTCCAACTTGTCACCACAGACCTCATGACTAAACCATGGCACCAAGTGCCATGTCCATTACTTCATTGTTTGTTTAGACCCTCAGCTCAGATAATGCTTTTGATACTTGGTTTTAAGTGCACTAAGGCTTTCTAACAGAGAATAGTGGTATTGTGTAGTGTAGTATTTAGATCACAGGATATTTAAATGCTTTATTTCACACTGGGGCAAAAGGTTGAGGCACCAGTGAGACACTGGAACAGGTTGACCTGGAAAGCTGTGGATGTTCCATCCTTGGAAGTGTTCAGGGTGGGGTTGGATAGGGCTTTGAGCAATGTCATCTACTCAGAGATGTCCTTCCTCTCTAAGAGGTCTGGAACCATATCATCAAAGGTGCCTTCCAGCTCACACCATGTTATGGCTCTATCGCTGTCTATACTATCTGCAGTAGCTGGAATGTGTTGCTTGTTTGAAGTACCAAAGTGACAGGAATGTGTATTGCTCAGGTATGAATATTTTCCTTCTGTAAACTCCTTTAATGCCACTATCTGTTTAGTGCTTTCAATCTGAATATTCACATCTATGTGAAGCTCTAAAAAAATCCTTTCAGTTCAGATATTGTTTCTATAAGTATGCTAAGCACAACCTTCCCTAATGATGAGCATCCATGGGACACTTATACCTCAAACCCTACAGGGAATATCCTGTCCTTTCTGTGGCAAGTTCTTCAGGTCTTGGCAAGTGCACCTCTCCTCAGGAGAACTCTTAGGACATTTGGAGGAAGATTCAAGGTAGTCTTTTTAACAGTTAAATTACTCAATGCATTTATCATTGCAGACTTCAGTCAGAAAGGCCAAGATATTCACAGAGAGTGAAGGGCTGTCCAAGTGATCTAGTAACAAGCGTGTAAGCACAGAATAAGAGAGCTCTCATGCAAAGATGTCCAGTCCATCTTAAACCTTAAATGTTTGGCTTGTTTTCTGCTTGCTGTATAAATTGTAGCAGACCACATCATACAGTAAAAATAAGCTTTAAAATTCCTATCTTGATGATTTTGGAATACAAAAATGTGCAGTCAAGAAGCAATCTCAAGTTGTGTCAAGGGAGGATTAAATTGGATATTAGGGACTCCATTCACAGTTATGTTTGGACTGTATCAGAAGGGGAGGCAAATCCTGTAAATTCAGTTTATTTATTATGTAATTAATGTTTCTTAGAAGTATATAGAGACTTTCATCTTTCTATTTTTAGATAGAATAAGAAAGTCATGTAACCAAATGACACCCCAACTCTGAAAGTTGGCTGAGACCTACTTGATTTTCACTAAGAAACTTTGAGAAAGCAAGAAAAAAATTCTCAGTGCTAGCATCACTGTGCTGTACTAGATCAGATCACCATGAACAAAGTGAATGTTACAGACTGGGAGCAGGAAATTCACACTGAGGTAAAGAGAAATCTTCCGTGGAGTCCAGAAAGTTGATCATCTTCAACAAAAGAATTGAGGAAAGTACAATTTTGAAAGTACATTGATCACTGGAGAAGATGGAGAGACTAAATTTCTGGCCTTCTAAAGCAACTGAGCTATCCCCAATCTTGATAGATTTGTCTAATCTAGAATTGCTGCCAAGAGATAGGTTTCATCTTTTGTATTTTTTTCCCCCCTTAGCAGTTCTTTACATCCAGAATTTTCTTTAGAACACTTGTTTTCAAATTCCTTTAGATTTTTCTTGAAGATATCTACTTATGGTTTTTTTCCAACATTTTATATTGCCTCTCCTGACCAGGGAAGGAGACTTGTTTGAGTTCTGTTCTAAAAGGCCTTGGAACTTAAGGGACCATTCTTTGTCTGCTCTAAGCCTGATGCAAAAATGTATTGTATAGCAAGCAAATTTCTGTAGGGAAATACCTTAAAATAGGTACACCAGAAGAAAAGGTCAAAGTGGCCCTTACAAAAAAATATCAAAATCAATTATTCATGTCTTTACTTAATATTGTTCAATAAATTTTTAAACTCCAGAAGGAGAGTAATTAAAGTCACTAGAAGAAAATATCCTCTCCCACAAATAAGGCTTTCTGCACTTAATGAGACTGGCAGGCAGAGCTTGCTGACCAAGTCAGTACTAGGCAACAATTCTTTCTCAAATATTGGTTTTCCAATCCATTTTGTCCCGTATTTCTCATGTAAAGCTATATTAGTTAAGAAAACAGGCAAGTCTAAGTGCCCACTCCATCTTCCAACTGCATTTTAAGAATTCCAACATTCCATGTGAAGCTTCCCCCCCCCAGTATTGATTGGAAATAACAAAAAGTCAAGACTGGATTTTTGTTGTTCAGGCCAAGCCTGGATCTGCAAATAACTTGTTTTAGGAAGAAGTCTAGCCCTTCCCACGTGTCATTATCACACAGATTCTTTGCACTGGTGAGGAAAATGTTTGCTTACCTGTAATTCTCAGAGTTGGTATACACTGGCTGTGCAGATGCACACATCCCTTTCTTTTATCCATCTCTTGGGAGTCCTCTGGATTCTGCTGATTATTAGAAGTAAATCATAGAATCATTATGGTTGGAAAAGATCTCTAAGATCATGTCCAACCATCAACCCAACACCACCACTAA